>JAINUT010002183.1:0-43737 GCA_020205555.1 Panax stipuleanatus | reverse complement strand
AAATGAATGTTCAATACAGAGTACAGTTAGGAACTTGCTTACAACGTTTCTCTAATAACGTAAACACAAAGATAGGTTACATGCAAATAATACAAGAACGGGTTTAAGGAAACTTGCCTTAAGCGTAGTCTATCCACGTAAAGTAATTCAACACTTTCGAATCCCTATCGTAATATAGTTATGTATATATATGATATTCATTAGTCATATAATTTAACATCATATCTTATCTTCGGATATACGATCAACACATAAGTTAAGTGTTAATGTAATACCCGAGAATTTCCATATATTATTAAATAAATATATTAATGGAAATGAGAATTTATTTGAATATAAATGATTTTGTGTTATGAGATGAATTAATTCAATTATATATAATTGAATAATTATAATAATTGAGAAATTGGTGGAGTTTGTGATAAACTCGTTGATTGCCTTGTGTGGCACAGTGGCGTAATATAAGAATGATTATATTAATTTAAGCGAACAATTAATCTATATTAATTGTTAATCGAAGAATATTAATTAACTGTTATAAAATACTAATGAGGATCGATTAACAATATGTGATTATTATTATTGCAAGAAACTTAATAATAATGAGCAACGTGTTTATAAATACAATAAGATTTATATCAAAGTGATAATTAATCATATAAGGGTTAATTAAATTGTTATGGAGGTTAACAATTATATTGATGGATGTAGGATATGTGTATATTATTAATTAATATTCAAATTATAAGATGAGAAATTATATGTGCAAGCATGCGAATTAAATGTATAGTAACTATATGTTATGATATGTGTAGTGACAAATGATGTGTGGATATACATTAAAATAATGTATCATGGATCTATTATAAATAATTGTTGAGTAATACAATTTAATAATTATGATATAATGTAATGTGGTAGTATCCGATGGTATTATATCAAGATAAACGTACCTGGATTATATGTGTGTAAATTACACTTATGTGAAGTACATTGTGATTTAAATTATAACCTAAGAGTACATATATATATAACATATGTATATGGTGTGTATATACAAGTGTAGTATTTGCAAATGCTGAGGAGTTAAATCAATTGTCTCATTTTAAGTGTCCCATTTGCTCTTCACGTGCTTGACATACAGCTAAGGCCTATTCCTTCTTCTTCTCCCCAAACTCAGCAACTAGCATTTCATAGCTCATGATTGTGGAGGGAGTGGGATTCATGATGAATCCAACCACTAATTACCTACCCTTTGATAACCTTCATGCATTCCTATAATCCGTTAGTTTGATATGGGATACAATTGCTTTGTCTGTATAATGGGAGTTCTATAAATATGCCTCATCTCCTTCACATTTCTTTTGCTGAGCATTTTGGCTAAGTGAGACTAGAGAGCATATATATATATATATCAGTGTTATTGAGATAGCAGCAAGCTTAAATCATTTACAGAGGTATAAATCCCTTCGTATCTTCATTGTCATTTTCTGTCAAAATTTCTATTCGTGAATTCTTGATTTCAGTTGGAAGTTATGGTTTTGTGAATTGAGAATAATAATTAGTTGTTTAAAGGACTTATATATGTGATTAGAATTACTATATATGCTTCATTGCTCTTCAATTTCATTTTTGGTGTTTCCATTTCTGAGATTTCTGTAAAAACATCAATATCGTGAAATTGGTTGGTGTTCATGAAATTGGGAATTGATAATTGCTATTGACTATTATAAAGCATATATGTACGTGTTAGTAAGTTAAACAAGTCTAATAGCATTTGGGTATGTTGAAATCGATGAAATGGGAGGTTTTTGGTCGGATTTCGCTGCAGTCTGAACTGCAGAAAACTGCCTCGACGCCGCAGCGCCGCAGCCCGCGCCGCAGCGCCACTCGCGCCGCAGCCCGCGCCGCAGCGCCGCACGCAGCGCCACTCGCGCCGCAGCGCCAGTAGTGAGCTGCTGTGCCGCGCCGCAGCGCCAGCCTCTGTGTTCAGTTTTTCTGCATTCTGCAACAAAACTGTTATGAACTAATTGTTTGATTTTTGTTTAAACAAGCATGAAAGCATGATTAATACTTATATAAAACCTAATGAGGCAATGTGAGCATGTTTTAGTATATTAGCATGCATGGTTAACCAAACGACATATAGTTTGAAAACGAACTTAAAGTTTCATGAACGACGTTAACATATATGAAGCATGTTAATATTCTGACTTTCGAGACATGTTAGTATGACCTAGAAACACATGAAATGCATACTAACTTATGTATATAGGTTCCGTGATATAATATGGACATGTGAACCCAACTAGTGCACCTTTCTAACAAAAATACAAGTTTTGAAGGTTGATATTGACATGTAAAAACCATGTATACATTCTGACTTTTCGAGCATGTTTATAGGGCCTTGAAATACATGAAAAGCATGTTAACTTGTGTATATGGGTTTCATAAGGAAGCATGAACATGATAGACCTTATTAATGAACTATACTAACAAAGTATAAGCTTTGAACGTGAACGTTGGTATGTTATGACGAGAATTAGAATTTGACATTTATGAACACATGTGATAGTACTCTTAGACTCATTCATGTGTCATGCATGTATATATACCATGATTAGTTGCCATGATTAAAGTTTAGCATGAACAAAGCATGTTTTCAAGATAATACAATGCTAGCTACATATATGCAATACGAGTACTCATGAGCATGACTAATACAAGTTATATGAATATCTTATGTGTTTAAAAGAGACCATGTTAGACCATATGAGTTCGTGTCCTTGAATGGCTTTAAGTATTAACTTAAGAACCTATACCATGTACGATTGGATTTGGAAAAGTTATACAAGCATGTAAAGTATCCTTTAAATATGAATACATGCTACGTGATATTATATGATGTTACTTGAACCCGATTTTGACGGTTAACTTAAGGAGATGCCGTAACTTGCTAAAATGAAATATATTTAGTATTGATTGTGGTCTTATGAGATATTAATAATATGCAAGCATGTTTGCTAATTGTTGAGATCTTATATATATGAGAATGCGTTTAAACTCTAAAGAAGAACGTTAAGGATAGAAATTATATTCTATATAACTGTGTAGCTAGGTAAAACTTAGCTTATGTGTTGATCGTATATTCAAAGAGAAAATGTGAAGTTAAATTATATGACTAATGAATATCATATATATACGTAACTGTATTACGATAGGAATTCGAAAGTGTTGATTTGCTTTCGTGGATAAACTACGCTAAAGGCAAGTTCTCTTACTTACACTCTTTTAAAGTGCAAGTATCCTAACCGACGCATTTACTTTATGCAAGGAAATCTATGATTGTGAAAGTTTCCTAACTTATACTCTTTTACTATGCAAGTATCCTATCTTGTGTATTGCGAACTAGTTTCCTATTTAATCGGTTGAATCGAATTAGCATACTTGAACTCTTATTTCATTAAAGCTATTATTCATGTTGAACTTAGTATTGTTCTTGAATATTGTGAAAGTGTCTATGCCATTTGATTCGGCTAGACTTATATTATTGAAAAGCGACCCAAACTAATTGATTGGTGCGGGATCTTGTATTTGACTGAGAAGAACAACCTTCTTTGAAGGGAATATATAATTGTCGGAGAACCGACGTGCACACTTGAGTATGGTTGATTGTTATGCATAACAAGGGTACTTTAGGCTGATCACCTGTTGTACCTGTTTTTGTTGGATTTTCAGTTTATTACTGTCAATTCTAGTAGAAGTTCATAGTCCGTAGTGACTACTCAGTATTCAATTATTTGAAATCTTGAATTGACTTATTATTGAATCATATTGATATTATCCTGTCCTTAGCGACTGATATTGAGAACTATTGATATTCTTGTTATTCTTGAACTATCAAATCTTGTTATACCCTTTCGAGAATTGAGAATCTTATTACTCACCCTTATTGTATATTACTTGCTGGGCAATTTGGCTCATTCTTGCTTTCCTAAAACATTTCAGTTAAGGCAGAGCATGGTGAACCTTCGGGCGTTGATAAGGCAAGGGCAAAGCTACCAACTAGCTTATGTCTGTTATGTTTTAAATATATTCATATTGTATTAAGATGAGTGTATTAAGACTGGAGTTGATTATGTTTTAAGCTTAAGTTAGATTAGTAATAATCGTTAACTGATATTATTAGGTAATCTATTAAGTACTGTAGGTTCGAGACTTGGGGAATAATTATAATAAATCATTGTAAATTATTCTAAATAGATTTTCCGCTGTGATCGTATGATATTTAATTATTATTATGTATGTATTACCATGAGCACGTGAGAACCGAATTCCGAGAGACCAAGTGGCGGCCTGGAATTTGGGGGCGCACTAGGTTGGTATCAAGCTGTAGTTATACTAACCTTAGGAACAGTGTCCTTAGACTATAAGCTTAGTGAACTTAGAAGTTAGGAAGGAGATAAAACTCATGTAGGAGTTTTCCTTGAGAGACTTAGTCTGTTATGAAATGTAACTTCATTCTATACAATGAACTTATATTTTGTTTAACATTCTAATGGAGATGCTATTTCTTGTCTTGTGTTTGTGAGTGTAGGATGACAGACACAGGGGTACCTAGTAGAGTTGTAGAGGAGGAGCCCAGGGATATACACGTAGTATACGAGGCACCTCTAGAGGCTACACCAGTGCAGGCAGTTGCACCATCCGAGTTTGATGACGAGGATGAGATCGAGATTGAGATAGAGACTGATCCAGAGGAGGAGCCGAGATGGAGATGAGCCAGTAGAGGACTCTGATGAGGCTACTATAGAGGAACAGATGTTAGGCGAGTACGAGGAGCGTATTCTAGAGTTAGACTGTAGAGTTCAGGAGCTGGAGGCAGAGGCCCACGAGAGAGAGTCTGAGTTCCAGAAGCTGAGGGACGAGACCACAGAGGAAGCTGGCTATGCAAGAGTTAGAGGTGGAGATTGCCTACCGTAGGGAGGCAGGGATCCAGATGGGGACTCTATTTCACAGGTCAGTGGCTAGGAATGTAGATTTGGCAGAGAAGCTAGAAGAGGTTGAGCAGAGGGAGCTGAGTGAGAAGACTGAGAAAGAGGCACTCCGTACTCAGCTAGAGTTGGAGGTGATGGATAGGTTACACTTCGAGGAGAAGTGGGAAGCGTCTAATGAGAGAGCCGACGACCTTGAGGACGAGGTCAGGTGCAAGAAGAGAAAGATGAACAAGATGGGGTATGTGTTCCGTTCAGCTTTTGAAAGGGTGATTGATGGTGTGTACCACTACCCGGCAGAACAGGGACAGACTCTACATACCTTGAGCCGAGAGCTGGTTGCGTATATAGCACAGTTGGAGTACAAGAGCGCAGTGGAGCGCGGGATGATGGGATGAGATTTCCTTAGTCAGTCTAGTGGTAGTACTAGTTGTGTCTTTATGTATTGTATATACTATGTTGTAATCCCGATCTTTTGTGTAAGATGTGGGATGATGATGTAAACCCCGAGTTAGCTTTTGTTAGAGGGGTAGTATGGTAGTAGGTTGGTATATTCCCCGTCTTTTGTGATATTAGGGGATATATGTGATAACATTTATAGCAGTATGCTGGGGAAATCATGTAATGAAATGAAATGGCATATGAATATAAATGGAGTTGATTTTAGAAACGTGTTATAAATTTATTCTTTTAGTATTAAAAGAAATACTTAAGTAATATACGTGAATAATAATCAATGAAAACTTGTGATGCAGATAATGCCGCCCAGACGTAGATTGACAGCACCCGAAGAATCTGTTACAATGAGAGAGAACAGTAGAACCCGATCCAGAACTGGTAGACTTGTTAGGAGAACCTTAAGGGGAAGGAACAATGAACCCGTTCGCCCGAACCCTCAAACTGTGCCAGTAACACCTTTAAAGACTTTAAAAGTGTAGGACCCCCGGAGTTCGAGGGAATACCGACCCATCATCGCACAAACGTGATCAAAGAGATCGAAAAGCTTTCACTATAGCTAGCGTAGCTAAGATCAGAAGACGGTGTTTGCCACGTACATGATTAGGGGAGAAGCGAACTACTGGTGGGATGCTAATCAACAAGAGCTGGAGAAGGGATAATTAGCTTGGAGTAAGTTTAAGACACTGTTCTTCGAAAAATTACTTTCCAAAAAGTATGAAGAATGGATGGAGGTGAAATTCCTAGAGTTAAAACAAGGTGAGATGACGGTGGCGCAATACGCGCTAGGTTTACGAACTAGCGCGTTTGCGGAGCACCAGTTGGTGATGAAGAGAGGAAGGCTAGACGCTTTGAACAAGGGTTGAAGCCATTGGCTGTTCAATAAGGTATCAGTTCTTCAAATTGATTCCTTTGCACATTACTGGAGAAGGCATCATGCGGAAGGCGGCAGTGAGGCCTTAAGTCAGTATAACAAAGAAAAGAAGGAAAAGAATACTGGAGGAGAGAATCGTACGGAGGAAGTAGTAGCGGAGGAAGCAACTTGGGAAAGAGAAAGTGGGAGAATAATAACAACAACAAAAACAACAATAATCAATCAGGAATTTTCGTGAGAGTTTCAAGAAGAGGGGCTGAAGGATGCCCGAAGTGTGGGGGACATAATCACCAGGGGCGAGTGCTGGAAGGGACGTGCACTTGCTACAACTGCGGACAGGAAGGGCACATCTCGCCTAACGTTTGAAACAGAAGAAGATACAAGGATGCTTGCTTGTGGCTCGACGGAGCACCGAATTAAGGACTGCCCAAAGAAGGGAAGTGGCGGGGGGTAGTATCAGCAAGGAGGCAACAGCTGATGATCGTGGACCGGCACAATCCAACAGCCCACCGCCAAAACTTTTACATGACCATCCAAGACGCAGTGGCTGCGAAGGATGTGGTGTCAGGTATCATCCCAATCATGATATAAATGCTTATGTAGTATTTGATTCGGGTGCCACTGTTCTTTTGTTCTGAAGAATTTTGCTAGTAACTTAGTACACCTCGAGAACTATTAGAAATCCTTTGATCATAGAAGTTGCTAATAAGGAAGTGATCCCTGTAGAATACGTTTATCGAAATTGGCGCGCAAAGATTAGTAACATGAACTGAGCGTAGACTTGATTCCTATTAGACTGGGAGAATTTGACGTAATACTGGGAATGGATTGGTTGTATAACCATGCTGCGATAATTGACTGTCAAACAAATGTGTGAACCTTCAGACTCCGAGTAAGTCTAAGGTAGTGTTTTATGGTAGCTCATCGCTTAAGCATCGTGTTGCGTTACGATGATGCAGGCCAAGAAATTGTTAAGGAAAGGATGTGGAGGATATTTAGCTTACATCGTTGATACTCGGAAGAAGGGAGTAGAAAATTAAGGATATATACGTAGTTAATGAATTCCAAGATGTGTTTCCGGACGATCTGCCTGGTCTTCCGCCAGACAGAGAAATCGAATTCGTAAGAGACTTAGCACCGGGAACCGCACCGATGTCGAAAGCTCCAATCGTATGGCGCCAGTAGAAATGAAGGAATTAATGATGCAATTGCAAGAATTCTTGGATAAGGTTACATTCGACCGAGTGTTTCTCCTTGGGGAGCACCAGTACTATTCGTTAAGAAGAAGGACGGATCGATGAGGCTCTGTATCGATTATCGAGAATTGAATAGAGGTAACGATCAAGAACCGATATCCGTTACCGAGGATAGACGACTTATTGATCAACTGAAGGGAGCAAAGTGTTTCTCAAAGATCGACCTACGAACAGGATATCATCAACTGAGGTACGGGATGAGGGACATACCAAAGACTGCGTTTCGAACCCGTTATGGACACTACGAGTTTTGGTAATGTCATTCGGATTGACTAATGCTCCGGCAGCATTTATGGACTTGATGAACCGAGTTTTCAAGCCATACTTGGATAAATTTGTAGTGGTTTTTATCGAGACATTTTGATCTACTCAAAGACAGATGGAAGAACACGCCGAACATCTGAAGATTGTTTTGGAGGCGCTAAGGAAGGAGAAGATGTATGCAAAATTTTCTAAGTGCGAATTT
The DNA here is from genome assembly GCA_020205555.1 of Panax stipuleanatus. Classification (NCBI taxonomy): domain Eukaryota; kingdom Viridiplantae; phylum Streptophyta; class Magnoliopsida; order Apiales; family Araliaceae; genus Panax; species Panax stipuleanatus. Next base: position 35,691 of record JAINUT010002183.1, on the reverse strand, counting down.
TGGATGGAGAAGGTTCAATTCTTAGGCCACGTGGTGGGATAAGAATGGAATCTCTGTAGACCTGCGAAGGTTGAAGCAGTAAGTAATTGGGAACAACCGAGAACACCGACGGAGGTGAGAAGCTTTCTATGGTTAGCTGGGTACTATCGAAGATTCATCCAAGATTTTTCTAAGATAGCACCCCGCTGACCAATTTGACTAGAAGACGGGTGAAATTTGTATGGACCGACAAATGCGAAGAAAGTCTTCAAGAACTGAAAAGGAGATTGAGCGAAGCACCTGTATTATCATTACCAGATGATGCGGGAAATTTTGTGGTGTATAGTGATGCATCGCACAAGGGGCTTTGGCTGTGTGCTCATGCAACATGGCAAGGTCATTGCATATGCATCACGACAATTAAAGGATTACGAAAAACGATACCCTACTCACGACTTAGAGTTAGCGGCAGTAGTTTTTGCGTTAAAGATATGGAGGCATTATCTATACGGAGAAAAATGTGAGATATACACGGACCACAAAAGTCTGAAATATATCTTCACACAGAAGGAGTTAAACATGCGACAGAGAAGGTGGTTAGAATTAATCAAAGACTATGACTGCGATATTCTTTATCACCCGGGAAAGGCAAATGTGGTTGCCGACGCTCTGAGCAGGAAAGGAAGGGAGAAGTTGTTTAATTTGACGACTCAGGAAGAGTTGATAAGAGAGATGGAGAAATTGGAGATAGAAGTAAAAGGACCAGAAAAGTCTGGTGAAGAAGTTAATTGTAATGGAAGCTTGTCCGACGTTGTTGAATAGAGTAAAGGAAGCTCAGGAAAAGGATGAAGAGATTTTGCACGAGGCACACAATACGACATATTCCGTTCATCGGGAGGCACAAATATGTACCGAGATCTAAGGCAACATTTTTGGTGGCCTAATTTGAAACAGGAAGTCGCAGAGTGCGTCAGTAAATGCTTGACTTGCCAACGCGTTAAAGCAGAACATCAGCGGCCAAGTGGTTTACTACAACCATTAGAAATACCAGAGTGGAAATGGGAGCATATTACCATGGACTTCGTGGTAGGACTTCCAGTTACACAGAAAGGTTATGATGCTATTTGGGTTATCGTGGATCGACTAACGAAGACCGCACACTTTCTACCAATCAAGATCCGCTACAGTTTGAACCAATTAGCAAGCCTATATGTAAAAGAAATTATTTCACGACATGGAGTGCCGGTGTCAATTGTCTCTGATCGAGATCCGCGCTTCACGTCCAATTTTGGAAGAGTTTGCAAGAAAGAATGGGAACGCAGTTGAGGTTGAGTACAGCTTATCATCCTCAAACAGACGGACAAAGTGAGCGACAATACAAACGCTAGAAGACATGCTTAGGACTTGCGTGATGGATTTTAAGGGAAATTGGACGACCACCTACCCTTAGTAGAATTCGCATATAATAATAGCTACCATGCGAGTATTGGCATGCCACCGTACGAAGCTCTTTACGGGAGAAAGTGCAGAACGCCGTTATGTTGGGACGAAGTCGGAGAACGACGAATACTCGGACCAGAGTTAGTTCAACAAACCGCAGACGTGGTGACAGTGATAAGAGCCAGACTTGTAGCAGCTCAAGATCGCCAGAAGAAATACGCAGATTTGCATCGGCAGGACCGAGACTTCAAAGTCGGCAGTTTCGTATTCTTAAAGGTATCTCCATGGAAGGGAAAAATCCGTTTCGGCAAGAAAGGAAAATTGAGTCCAAGATTCATAGGACCGTTCGAGATACTGAAGCGAGTGGGCGAAGTGGCATACAAAGTTGCGTTGCCACCCGAACTGGAGCATATCCACAACGTGTTCCACATTTCCGTGTTGCGACCGTACAAGGCCGACTACAAGCACGTGATTGTCTTACGAGCCCATTCAAGTGGAGAAGACTTGGCGTATGAAGAAATTCCTGTCCAAATATTAGATAGGAAAGAACAAACTTTGAGAAATAAAGTTATTTCATCTGTAAAAGTACTTTGGCGTAACCACGATGTCGAGGAGGCAACGTGGGAGTTAGAAGATAGGATGATGAGGGACTATCCCCATCTATTTGTGTAACCTTGTAGCAATTCCGGGACGGAAGTTTTATAAGGGGGGGAGGATGTAATACCCGAGAATTTCCATATATTATTAAATAAATATTAATGGAAATGAGAATTTATTTGAATATAAATGATTTTGTGTTATGAGATGAATTAATTCAATTATATATAATTGAATAATTATAATAATTGAGAAATTGGTGGAGTTTGTGATAAACCTCGTTGATTGCCTTGTGTGGCACAGTGGCGTAATATAAGAATGATTATATTAATTTAAGTGAACAATTAATCTATATTAATTGTTAATCGAAGAATATTAATTAACTGTTATAAAATACTAATGAGGATCGATTAACAATATGTGATTATTATTATTGCAAGAAACTTAATAATAATGAGCAACGTGTTTATAAATACAATAAGATTTATATCAAAGTGATAATTAATCATATAAGGGTTAATTAAATTGTTATGGAGGTTAACAATTATATTGATGGATGTAGGATATGTGTATATTATTAATTAATATTCAAATTATAAGATGAGAAATTATATGTGCAAGCAATGCGAATTAAATGTATAGTAACTATATGTTATGATATGTGTAGGTGACAAATGATGTGTGGATATACATTAAAATAATGTATCATGGATCTATTATAAATAATTGTTGGGTAATACAATTTAATAATATATGATATAATGTAATGTGGTAGTATCCGATGGTATTAATATCAGTAAGATAAACGTACCTGGATTATATGTGTGAAAATTACACTTATTACATTATGTGAAGTACATTGTGATTTAAATTATAACCTAAGAGTACATATATATATAACATATGTATATGGTGTGTATATACAAGTGTAGTATTTGCAAATGCTGAGGAGTTAAATTTTAGAATTTTTGGAGCTAATCTCGATTTATTGAAAAATCTGAGAAGATTTGGCTATTATGGACTATTTAAATATAGTAAATGTATTTTAAAAATTTCGGGAAAAATACACTCCATCTCTCCCAACAGCATGCATACCCCCTGATTCCCCCAAACTTAAGCTTTTTACAGTTTAGTTATTATTATTAGATTACTGTAACTCTTTTGTTAAAACACAGATTTTCCACCAGAAGACAAGTATGTGAACATTTAAACTAAACACATCATGATGGTTACGTTATCGTGCTACTAGTTACACAATATCTAACAGAAAAGGATTTACATATATGACCTTATAATCAAGCTTTAGTCTCAAATCTGTTCGAAATCAAGTAATTCTAGTTTCCTCATAGGCCAAATAAATAATAAACCAACTGAACATTGGGTTCATGCAAAATGCTCTAACACAGTTGACTAAAACAAAAACAAAAAAATTTAAAATTTTGACAAATTTTAACAAAATACATCCTACATGCACTAAATGAACTAAATAAAATGCAATATAATATGAATTAAACTACATGCAAATAAACCCTAATACCCCCAAACTTGAAGTGTTCAATGTCTTCATTGAAGGTTAAAAGGCAAAAAAACTCCCCTATTCGGCTTCGTCGTCGCCCTCGTCCTCATCTTCCTCCTCTCTGGTTTGTACTTGGAGGTGATTCTGGAGGAGGGTAGGCAGCGGCAGATCCATATGTCGGGAAACTGCACTTGCACTCCTATCTGGCAGAAAAGCTTGGGACAATGTCCCGTAGAAATCTGTAGTGAAGGGCCTGGAAGTTTATGCTCATGGCATCCATTTTGCGCTGCATCGTCCTCTCCATCCTATCGATATGCTCATGGACCGTGCGGGAGGACTCAGACTGTGCTAGTGGCATCCTCTCAGAAGTCTCCCCTGCTTCTCTCTACTCTGGCAATATAAACCCCGCTCCCTGAGGATGGGATTTGCCTTCTTTCCAGACCTTGAATGACTCAATGGTAGGGTGGTCAATGGTGCTCATGGGCATCTGCATCGGCTCGGTGTCAGTCCACATAACTCCTTGCATAGCGCAGAGCCTGGTGATCATTGATGCATGCGGGATACCAGTTGAATTCCTGCCACTTAGAAATTTGTGGATAGAACTGTTGATCACATATCCCAAGTCAATCTTCTTGCCCTTGATGATCCCATAAAGCAACACAGCTCTGTCCTTAGTGACCTCATTCTAATGCCGTGTTGGCATCAGATTTGCACAAATAAAGCTGTACCATGCCTTGCCATATCTGCTCAAGGCGGCCTGGGGGAAATGTAGCTTCTGATCAGTGCCTTGCTTTAATTTCCAAGTCGTGCCTGGCATGCACAGATAATCACAGATAGCATCAAGCTCCGATCCCCACTCCCTAGCATAAAGCGAATCATATGCATCCAAATGTAATATTTGGCAAACTAAATAGCTCATTGATGCTCTCTTTGCAAAAGACACCATCGCATCCCCGCAAGATCTTATTGGATTTTGTGAATTTAGCATTGGCGTAGAATTCTTATACCATAGATAGTGGGGGCTACCATAGGATCCTCACAGAAAATATTCCAGCCCCGCCCTCTGATCATAGCTACCATAATGCCCGTCTAATTTCCTGTTCAGCGCTAATCTCGATCCAATATAAATGTTCTGCCTACCAAAGCGTCGTGAAAGAATTTTGAGCTTTCAGACTGATAACTTGTGGTCATCATAATCGATGCAACCTCCCCCGTGCTCAAAATCACTGCCCATTGAGGTGGACTCTCTCCTACTACGCTTAGATGCCATTGGATTGAGAATAGAAGTAACCAAAATCCCCAACCACTGCAATACCATTATGCTCTCCCCAACTTCAACTGTCTCGTTTGCTACCAAGAAAATCCCTCAATTTGCTGCAACACTCACCCACAGAAAGCAATTAGGGCTCACACTCTTGCTTTAGATTATACTTGATGTGGGGATACTAGGGTTCTGTGAGATGATTGTGGAAGGATTTTCGAAGCTCGGAGAGGAAGCGTCAAATACTATTGAAATGATATTGAGGGTTTAAGTTCTGCATAGTTTTTACTTAAATTAGAAAAGAGACTATACGAGGCGCTGCCGCGTGCCCCCTCAAGCTTAACCAGGCGCGGCCGCTGATGATGCCATATTTTTGTTCTGCTGGTTTTGGCATGCATTAGGCTATGACATTTGAACGTTGCTTCATTCCGAGCAGCTTTAATCTGAAATATGCATACAAGACTTATCAAGCCCTCTTAACCACCCAAAATTTAATATTAACTATTTACAACAAAAAGGAGAATGATCATAAAAGGGAGAATTATAACTGTTAAGGTCCCAAAAATTCCTATATGTGCGTATGTGCAACATGCTAGTGACATTAAAAAATGTGCTCCGTATTTCAAAGTCCCAAAAATATACGCATCAATGCCTAAGTCCAAAAATGTAGGCAATGAACTCTTAATTCCAAAAGTATTCAAAATTTATAACTACGAATTACACAACTAAGAATTAAACACGAGGGAGGGAAATAAAGATAAACAGTAGAATTAAATAGGTAGGGAGAGAGAGAAATGATGGGGTGCCTCCCATCGAGCGCTCAGTTTATAGTCAGTTAGCTGGACCGTGTCTGTGACACCGCTATTCGATTCCTCGACGATATTGAGAAACCCTCCATCCATTAGTACTGTAGTGTATATTGGGGGGGTCCCCCTTCTCTAGAGGCTTCTGATTTAAACTACCTAGCATTTGATTTGTAAATGAATTCCCCATTTGGAAGTTCGGGGAGCTAGGCTATTCTTCCATTGTGTTTGTAAATGATCGGGGCACTGATGCACAACTAACACCACAGACTCTTCTTCAATTCTCTCTTCTTCATACCACCATGGTTTCAAGATGCGGACTCTCTCATATCCTCGAGATCCATATCTGTGATGTGACTTCCAAGGGGCAAGGGTGTGCAAACTTCACTGGTTTTTACAACTTCGGCGGAGCAGTCTCTTGGGGTGTTATCACGGTTGGCTTGCATTCATAATTCTTCCCATCCTCAACTGCCTCCTTGATTTCCATTGCCTTAGGCTCGTCCAGTTGCAAGTGCACTTCTGGCTCTTCATCAGTTTCAACATCCATATCATAGCACCACTTATTCCGAGCTCACGACTTCAGTCATTGGAGGTACTTGATTCTGAAGATTTTACATTTTATTCTCTTGCTCAAACACTTCCTCCTTCCTTAAAGCCATTCTAATTTGCTACCACCCAATTATGAAGAGTCTCAATAGACTTCTCTTGTCAATCAAGATCTCCTTTGTTGATGCTAAGGCAATTTCCACACAAACTTTCCAATCTTGCCTTTTCTGTTTCAGCCTCGGATCCATGTACTGAGTCTCACGTGTTGGAGTATTATTGATTAGGGCCATCTGGTTCTGAAAATTTTGGTTTGATATTTCCTGGCTCCTAAGCATCTCTTCTTGGTTTGCTAAGCTCCTATGCATGAATTCCATAGTTGACTATTCTTCTTGTAAACACGGAGATTGATATGGGGGTCTCTGGTGCGTATATTGGACCTTGATCGCAGTATTGTCTTGATAATAGCTCGCTGAAGAGTTTGGGTGATACCTCCAATCTTGCTAAAAAGCAGGATAAGCCTCATGGTTGGAGTAATCCCCCTATACTACAATTGTCCAAAACAGATGGGATCCTGATGGCTCATGTAGTTTCCAGCACCATAATCATAAGTATTTACTGGCTCTCGACTTTGTTGGGCTGTAACACTGTCCAACTTCCTCGAGAGATGCTCTAGCTATACTGATAATGTAGCAATTGGGTCGAGGCCATCATTCCTTATTTCCCTTGGTTGCTCTTTCCTTGTGTAACACCATGGATAAAAAATTTAGATCCATTGTACCTAAAAAGAGAATATATGAAGAGAATTAAAAACAAAAATAAAATGGTATAAATTAAGACTAATTTGATTGAAACTAATGTTGGCAAACAGTTATCCAATTAATTCCCCGACAACGGCGCCAAAAACTTGTTGTCCCGATATAGGTATGACAATTACGCGCAAGTATACGCTGTCAACAAGTAATAAAGAGTAACTAAAGATCGTTCTCACGGAGAATTAATTGATAAAAGACACCAAACCACTAGTATATAATCATTTCAGTCTTATTTAAATGAGCAGTAAAATGTTTTAATTAAAAACTAAATTAACTAGACAAGCAATCAAACTTAAAATAAGTAATTCTAGAGTGAAATCAGATAATGAAGATATGAGATTCCAATTTTACCTAATGATTCATCTAAAGTCAACACACTTCCAGTTAGGTCAAACTAATCGACAAAGTTTGTTAGGCCGAGAACATGAAAGTGAGAGAAGGCTATCTTTAGATGCCCTAATCCATATCACATGCAATCCACAGATGATAGAATGCACATGAACACCCACATTATCTAAACCCCTATATGTCTATGTGATTTACAAATAAATAGGGTTTAAGTCATTTGACTACGAGCGGCGCTTCGTATATGTCTATCCTAGGCACAATCGTACGTCCAATGCCATGTGAACATAAAATTGCCTGCTACTATGATTAGATCTAAACCTACACTTCGTCTTTCAAGTCCATATAGGTTATCACAGTAATTGGTCGCGAATCAATTAGGTAATGAAAGCACGAATCGTAATAGACAATCACATAACAATCAATAAGAACAACATGGAAGCATATCAATATAAACTACTCATTAGGTTCCATTGAAACCTCAAAATAAGTTTAAGTCATGAATGACTCAAATATCATCCACAAAATGAATAAACATCATCCAAATATACAAAGAGATAGTAAGGAGACAATATGATAGAGAATGCAAATTTGAGTTCTTGCTCCAAGCTTGGATCTTTGATGATATCCAAATGCTTCAATCTTCAAGTCTAACTAAACCCTAGAAAACTAACTACTTTAAACCCTAACTTAATCTACTCCTAATCTATACAAGGAAACGAAAGAGAAGAGAAAATGAGGAAGCTAGGGCTAAGCAAAGCTCCCAAAGGAAGTATCTATGAAAAATGGGCAACAAGCCCTAATATATTAGCCTCCCCCGTTTGCTGAAGCAAAAGTCAAAGTCTGGCAGCATTTTAGACTGGCGCGGCCGTGCGCGTTTTGGCCTAGGTGCAGCGCGGCTAGTTTGGCTTTGGCTGCTGTTTTGCTTCTGCACTTGGCTGCCATCTTTATGATTGCCTTCTTGCATATTTTTAGCCTCAAAGCATCATCACATTCCCATTTAGCCGCTTGACTTCTTTCCGTTGTCATGCCATCATTCCATTCTTGCCCCTTTTGGGACCATTTTATCCTTTTAAGCTTAATATGCGCCAAGAGAATTCCAAAACATGCAATCTACAAAACAAAGTAAAAACAAATGAAAAGAACAATGATACTTGGGTTTAAGCAACAAAATAAGATAGAAAATATCTGAATAAGTAGTCATGAAAACCACTTATCATCGTTCTAGTTTGATTAGCATCAAAAGGAGCAATCCTATCACTAGTGCCTTCAAAACGATCTGTACATCTCACACAATTCTTCAGTTAGGGAGACCTTCTTATTGTTTAATTAGTTCTCTTAAATTGTCAAATATAGGTGATTATGAGTCCTACTACTTCGTTCTAGTTTAAATTAGAATCAAAAGGAGCAATCCCATCACTATCGCGTCCAAAAAGATGCGTAGATCTCGCATAAGTCTTCATTTAGGGAGACCTTCATATTTTCATTGGTTATTTCAAATTTACTAAAAAAGAAGTGATTAAGAGTAGTAATTCTTCGTTCTAGTTTGATTAGCGTCAAAAGGAGAAACTCATGACTATCGCGTTCAAAACCATCCGTACATCTCACACAAGTCTTTAGTTTTGGAGACCTTCTTATTGTTTCATTGGTTCTCTAAAATTGTCAAACAAAGAGGTGATTAGGACTCCTATAACTTTGTTCTAGTTTAATTAGAATCAAAAGTAACAATCCCATGATTATCGCATTCAAAATGATGCATACATCTCACACAAGTCTTTATTTAAAGAGACCTTCTTATTATTTCATTGGTTCTTTAAAATTGTCAAAGAAAGAGGTGATTAGGAGTCCTATTACTGCGTTCTAATTTAATTAGCATCAAAAGGAGAAATCCCATGACTATCGCGTTAAAAACGATGCATACATTTTACACAAGTCTTGATTTATGGAGACCTTCTTATTGTTTCACTGGTTCTCTAAAATTGTCAAAGAAAGATGTGATTATGAGTCCTATGACTTCGTTTTATTTGATTAGCATCAAAAGGAGCAATCCTATCAGTAGTGCCTTCAAACAATCTGTACATCTCACACAAGTCTTCATTTAGGGAGACCTTCTTATTCTTTAATTAGTTCTCTTAAATTGTCAAAATATAGGTGATTAGAGTCCTATTACTTTGTTCTAGTTTAAATTAGAACAAAAGGAGCAATCCAATCACTATCGCGTTCAAAACAATGCGTAGATCTCACACAAGTCTTCATTTAGGGAGGCCTTCATATTGTTTCGTTGGTTGTTTCAAATTTACAAAGAAAGAGGTGATTAGAGTTTTTACATCGTTCTAGTTTGATTAGCGTCAAAAGGAGAAACAGATGACTATCGCGTTCAAAACCATGCGTATATCTCACACAAGTCTTCATTTAGAAAGTCCTTCCTATTGTTTCATTGGTTCTCTATTATTGTCAAAGAAAGAGGTGATTAGGAGTCCTATAACTTGGTTCTAGTTTGATTAGCATCAAAAGTAGCAATCTTATGACTCTTGCATTCAAAACGATGCGTACATCTCACACAAGTCTTTATTTGAGGGGACCTTCTTATTATTTTATTGGTTCTCTAAAATTGTCAAAGAAAGAGGTGATTAGGAGTCCTATTACTTGTTCTAGTTTGATTAGTATCAAAAGTAGCAATCCCATGACTCTCGTGTTTAAAATGATGCGTACATCTCACAAAAATCTTTATTTAAGGAGACCTTCTTATTAATTCATTGGTTCTCTAAATTGTCAAAGAAAGAGGTGATTAGGAGTCCTATTACTCGTTCTAATTTGATTAGCATCAAAAGGAGCAATCACATGACTATCACGTTAAAAAGGATGCATACATCTCACACAAGTCTTGATTTAGGAAGACCTTTTATTATTTTATTTATTCTCTCAAATTGTCAAAGAAAGAGGTTATTGTGAGTCCTATGACTTCATTATACTTTTATTAGCATCAAAGGAGCAATCCTATCACTAGTGCCTTCAAAACTATGACACCCCCAAATCCGGGTACTTCAATTTCTGTGAGATTTGGTGTTCACTGTACAAATATCATATATCTATCTACCCATAATAATGCAGACCATGAAATAGATAAAAACATCTCCATCATCTCCCCTTATGGGGTTACAACATCTGAATACTAAATACATTATTAAATCCCAGGTCATGCTTAACCTTAAATCTCAAATGTGGAAACATAAACAAACAAGTCTTACACATTACACATAAGTCTTAAACAACATTATCAAATAAACAACAAGTCTTCATCACTTGTTGACTTTGCCCTTGCCTTCGCTAGTGGAAGGCTCGTCGGACCTTTCGTTCTTAACTGCAATGTTATTATGCAAGAGTGAGCACGATTGCCCACAAGTATAAAAATATAACAATATAATAACATACGAGTGAATCAAAGACTTCTGAATAAAGAAAACTCGCTTTTGAATCAAGAATGAATAACAAGAATCAAAAGAACTTCTCCGGGTCATAAGACCTTAAACTATGTCCTAGGTTGTCAAGTATTTTACTTTAAACCTTTAACATTCATAAGACTATATGGACCTACTTCTCGTACTTAGGGGGATCAGCCCTTAGTACCATACTGTGCACAATATCTCACGCTAAAGCGTAAATAATCCCCTTTATAGGGTTGTTCATCTCAGTTTGACATCAGAGTCCGCACCAAAAGAAGTTTGGTTTGGATAAGCTCGCTAATAGTTCTAGAATTTAGAACGTTCATCAACTATGGACTAATCAAATCAATAAGGGTTCGCTAGTCTTACAAGGTTCAACAATACTTGATAATAGAATTGAAATATAAATCTCGAGGGTATACAACTGAATAAAGATTGTCTACTGAAGTAATACTTAACAACGCTTATAATATCTCATGCAAAATCTTAACTTGAATAAACAAGAATAAGAACTTGATTGATATAGAATCATAAGTATAGAACTTGCTCAATGAATAAATTTGAAGTTAGAAAGTATGCTCATTTTAAAGAGTAGGATAAGAAACTTGCGTAATCGTAATCGAGTTAGGGTAAGAAAACTTGCGCAATCGTAATCGAGTTAGGGTAAGGAAACTTGCCTCGTACACAAGCTACAAATAAAACTATAATTCAATTCCTCAACGTCCTACACATTACATTATGCATATGACATTGATTAGTTCCATAACCACTACGTTTAACCGTTAAACTCCCTACTTAAGTTCAACTTACAACTTGGTTTATAATGTTAATTTGTTGACTAATCACATAACATGAGTATAAACTCATAGCAGCATACCATACAAGCGTAAGCTCTTAGACAATCATAAACAAGTCTTACGACAAAAATATCCTAGTTCACACTTAGTTTGTTAACATGAAACTTCACATTTTATTATACATGTCAACAACTTAGTTTGTTAACATGAAACTTCAAATTATATAATATGTGTCATAACATGTTTATAATTGTTTCTTACACTTGACATGTCATTAGGTTCATTACATTCATTTAGTATATCATGTTATGGCTTAACAATACACAAAAGGCAAAAAATAATTTTTCTCTACACTACACCCGCTGGGGCGGGTGTTATGTCCTGGGGCTAGCATATAATCTGCAAGGGGCTGCTGGGACGAGTGGCTTAGGCCAGTTCAGCGATAGTTCGCGATTTTGACAGTTTGTAGCCCAATTAAATCCAATTTACACTAACACGATGACAATTATTGATACTTATGAAGTATAAACTTCACAGAAAAACATCACACAATGATACTAAAATGTTTTAACACTTTAAATCATGCAATTAATCAAATTAAAGCACTTAAATTTACTGTTCTTGGTATTTTGAAAAGTTTCGAGAGAAATCATGAAATTCAACGTTACAGATTCGTTATAACTCTGAATCCATTCGTTTAAACTTTGTTCTCTTCGTTTTAACATGTATAATCATAATCTACTGTCAATTTCATGTTAAGTAAATATATATAGCATACAAATTTGTACATAAGGGCCATATACGTGTCTTCATACTTTTTATACTCTGTAATTCATGAAACTCCAGTTAACATATAATTACATGAAATTAACTACTTTAATTCATGAATACATGGTATAAAACATGTTATGAACAATTATTAATATAATATATATATATATATATATCATATATATAATAATCATCCATAACTTTAATTACAGAGAACTTAAATATGCTTTTAATGGAGAAAACATGAAAACATGAATTAGAGACTTGAGATGAGGGATTACCCTTGCTACTTTGTTATATGATTCAAGGATGATGATAGAGACTTCTCAAATTCTTCTCCCTCCATCTTTTCTCTCAATTTTCTCTCTAAACTCTCTCTAAGTTTTTCTTTGATGGATGGTATGATATACATATAAGTATAATATCGTATATATGATATATGATATAACTGATGTCGTAGTGGTCAGTTAATCACATTATGGGTTAATTGCCCAACTCCTTCTAAGGCCTCGTTTGGCTGGCTGCTTAATAACTCCTTTCCCATTATTTTAATTAAATGCTTATTACATAGTTTTAATTGTCACACTTAATTAATCCAATAATCTTATTTAAATTAAATTAAATAAAATATCATAATCCACATTAAATCACATTATCACATAATTAAAATTCTCCTTTATTAATTATGTTAAATCATCAAATCTCTAATTAATTAGAATAACATTATGCTTATTAAATATTTCATTTAATCAAATAAGCTCAATTAAATACTTGCTTTGAACTCAAAAATTACTACACATTAATTTAATCAATGTAACATATAATTAAATTAATCTACCACAATTATATCGAATAATTATTTAACTTAATAAATAAATCATCAAAAATATTTATTTAATTCAATAAATATTTAATTTAAATTACAAATTTCTCGTTCGTCACATCTTTCCCCCCTTAAAAGGATTCTGTCCCCAGAATCACGGTTCAATTAAATTCGTCCCGTTACATTCTCCCCCCTTACAAAGATTCTGTCCCCATAATCGCTTACACATAAATTAAGCAAATAAGTGTGGGTAAGTCTTCATCATATGTTCTTCTAGTACCCACGTAGCTTCTTTAGCGTTGTGGTTCCTCCAGATTATTTTAACAGAAGGTATTACTTTATTTCTGAGAACTTGTTCTTTCCTGTCAACAATCTGAACAGGGACTTCTTCGTAGGATAAGTCTTTCTTAAATTGCAGGGATCACATGTTTGTAATCGGGTTTGTAGGGTCGTAAGTCTGACACATAGAAGACGTTATGGACATGCTCCAGCGTTAGAGGTAAGGCTACCTCATATGCGACTTCTCCTATTCTTCACAGTACCTCAAAGGGTCCAATGAACCTCGGGTTCAATTTCTCTTTTTACCGAATCGATCTGATTTTCCCTTCCAGGAGAGACTTTCAAGAAAACAAAGTTACCCAATTCAAATTCCACATTCTTGCGATGTAGATCGACGTATTCTTCTGCTTATCCTGAGCAGCTGCTAATCGTGTTCGGATCACTTTGACTATCTCTGCTGTCTGCTATACCAGTTCTGGTCCTAGTAATTGTCTCTCACCAACTTCATCCCAGTATAGTGGAGTTCTACACTTTCTGCCGTACAACCCTTCGTAAGGCGGCATGTTAATACTAGTGTGCTAACTGTTGTTGTAACCGAATTCAACGAGCGATAAGTGATCATCCCAATTTCTTTGAAATCCATGATGCACACTCTCAAAATATCCTCCAATGTCTGGATCGTTCTTCGCTCTGCCGGCTGTCTGAGGGTGATATGCCGTTCTCATTCTCAACTACTTCCCATGCATTCCTGTAGATGCTTCTAGAAATTTGATGTGAAGCATGATCTCGATCGAAAATAATCGACACTGGAACTCCATGCCTTGAAACAATCTCTTTCACATATAACTTTGCCAACCGGTCTAGGTTGAATTGGATTCTGATCGGAAGGAAGCGTGCTGATTTCGTCAGTCGATCAACGATAACCTATATTGCGTCGTAGCCTTTCTGAGTTGTCGGGAGGCCAACCATGAAATCCATCATAATAGCTCCCATTTCCATTCTAGGACCTTTAATGGTTGTAGCAAACCACTCGGCTCTGATGTTTTGCTTTCGCTTTCTGGCACGTCAGGCACTTAGCCACACAATCGGTGACATATCTTTTCATATTCGGCCACTAGAAATGCTGATGGAGATCCTGGTACATCTTGCTACTTTCGGGGTGAATCGAATACCTCAAACTATGAGCCTCGCTCAAAATGTCTTCCTTAATTTTGGCACTGGCGGTACCCAAACTCTGCTCTTAAATTCTAACATTCTCTCGCTGTCCACCTTGAATCTCGGTTCGGTCCCTTCAGATATCTTTTCTTCACCTTTTCATATTCTTCGTCCTGAAGTTGCGCTTCTTTAATTTATCCAGCAAAGTTGTACTAGCTTGTATCTGGAACAACTTTTCATCGACTTCCATAGCATACCTCACCTCCAATTCCAACTTCTCCATTGCTGAAATTAGTTCCTCCTAAGCGGTCAACATCATCAATTTCTCCTGACCCTTTCTGCAAACCCTGGCCCTATTATAAAGGATGTCTTAGTCATCATTCGAGATGAGGCAGATGATCCCAAATCCTTGATCCTCCCTATTCATGAGGATCTAACCCTGGATAACTAGAACAGTGTCCCTTGCCTCAGTCAAAAAGGGTAAAGGGGCAGATAGTCTATTTTCCCTTTAAACATACTTTCATTTACTGCATACTTTTGATTGCACAGCTATAGCAGTAACTTTTGTCATTCTTTGCCAAATGCTTTGTATATTTAAGCAGTTGTATATATTAAAATGAAAGCATTTTTTTTCAGGACTCAAGCATTGGATGTGGTTTGTCTCTGCTGATGAGATGCCAACCTGTCAAAGTGACTACAACTTTGATGTAGAACTGAACTTCGACTTGATGGATATTGATCAAGAGGAGGAAGATGACTATGCGATGTCCGAGGAGATCAAAGAATGGGTCGAAGACAAACCCAAACCAAACCTCGACCAAACCAACATTATCAATATAGGAACCTCCAATAACATCAAAGAAATCTAGATAGGCGTAGACCTCACACCAGACCAAAAAGACGACCTGATCGAACTCCTAACACAGTTCCAGGATGTGTTTGCATGGTCACATGAAGACATGATTGGCCTATCAACTGACATCGTCATCCATCGAATGCCCTTCAAAGATGGATTCAAGCCAGTCAAACAAAAGCTCAGGCGATTAAAACCTAAATGGAGTCTAAAGGTCAAAGAAGAAGTCGTTAAACAATTCAAAGCCGGAGGGAAGATGATCACCTAGACCATCTCAGGAAGCTGTTCAACAGATTGCGTAAGTAAAACCTCAAGCTAAGTCCTGCCAAATGTGTTTTTGTGCGTCAATCAGGCAAGCTGTTAGGATCTTGGTGAGTAATCGAGGCATCGAGCTAGACCTACCAAGATCAAAGCCATCACTGAGATGCCCGCACCTCGAACAAAAAAGGAGATACGTGGGTTCCTGGGAAGGATCAATTTCATAAGCCGATTCATTTCCTAGCTCACAGCAACCTGTGAACCATCTTCAGCTACTAAGGAAAAATTCCTCCACCAAATGGAATGAGGATTGTCAATAAGCCTTCCTTGCATTAAGAAGCACTGGTTGAAGCACCAATATTGGTACCTCCGAGGGATGGAGTTTCCTTGTTCATGTACCTATCCGTCAATGCCGATGCAATGGGCTGCTGCTAGGACAGAAGGATGATAGTAGCAAAGAGAGAGCCATCTACTACATCAGTAAAAGATTCAGCAGTGGTGAACAGAAGTACACCCTGATCGAGAAGACATGCTTGCGTTAGCATGGGCCGCCATGAGGTTGCAACACTATTACATGGGCACACGACCTACCTCATATCCCGCATGGATCCCCTGAAGTACGTATTCAACAAGCAATGTTGAATTGTCGACTGTCCAAATGGTAGTTGATCTTATAACAGTTTGACATTGTCTACGTGACTCAGAAGTCAATCAAGGGTCAAAGCATTGCAGATCAATTAACTGAAGCACCTTCAGGAGGGTTCGAGCCCCTGGAGACTTATTTCCCGGATGACGGGATCATGAAAATTCGACAACTCCAACAAGAGAATACAGTCCAACCATGGAAAAGGTATTTCGACGGAGCGGTAAACAGGAAGGTGCCGAAACTAGTGCAGTCCTTATCTCTGGTATAGGAAATAAATCCTATGGCTACCAAACTTTAATTTGGCAACACCAACAACACAACCGAGTATGAAGGCTGATAATGGGGTTGAAGCTAGCCCAATCCATGGGTATCAAACATTTACTGGTCTTTGGAGACTCTGAGTTGGTCATCAGACAAACTACTGGGGCATATCACACTAAAGAACTGCATTTACTGTCCTATAATCGGCAAGTCGTCAAAATATCTCTGGAATTTGAAGACAGAACCTTCATCCATATTCCTTGGGGTAGGAATGACTTTGCTGATGCATTGGCGACGTTAGCTTCATTAATACGCATATCCGATAGGAGTGGATTTCCTTGCATCAAATTCATAAATCAGAATGCCCTGACATACGTTAATTACATTAGAGACATATTTGATGAAATCTCCTATCAAACAGCCTTGGTATCAAAACATCAAGGAATATCTCCGAGATGGATCTACACCCGCTGGGGCAAGCCAATCCGAGCGAAAACGAATTCATAAAATGGCTATGAAGTTCTATCTGAGCGGAGATACACTCTATAAAAGAGATGCTGGGATAGGCATGTAAGATGCCTTGATAAAAGCAAGCTAGAGACTTGTGAATGAAATCCACGGTGGAGTTTGTGGTCCACACATAAGCGATCATCTGCTGGCCAAGAAGATACTAAGGACAGGACATTATTGGATCTCTCTCAAAGTTGACTGTGATGATCACGTCAAGAGATGTTTTCAATGCCAAGTACATGGAAATGCCATATATGCTCCTCCAAATGAGCTACACAACATGAGTTCACCATAGCCTTTCTCCATGTGGGGAATGGATGTGATAGGCCCAGTGGAACCCAAATCAACAATGGTTCATCGATTCATCTTCACCATGATCGATTACTTTACCAAATGGGTTTGAAGCTGCCTCCTTTTCCCAAGTCCCAAAGAGGTAATCATTGGGTTCATCTGAAACAATGTCGTTTGTCGATATGGACAACAAGCGTGATCGTATTAGACACGCCAAGAACCTGAACAATAAAATGACGAAAGAACTGTGCAGTAAGTTCTACATCAAGCATCTCATTCCATCATCTATCGGCCCAAGATGAATGGTGTTTGTGAAGCGGCCAACAAGAACTCAAGAAGATTATGCAGAAAATGTCCGCCAATCACAAGAATGGTCTGACCTGTTGCCTTTAACCGTGTTATCATACAGGATGTCAATGCATACCTCTACTGGGGCTACACCCTATTCATTGGTCTATGGAATGGAAACAGCCCTTCCCATAGAAGTAGAGATAGAGTCCTTGCGAGTGTTAATAAACGCTTAGATGGACAAAGATCAGTGGTTTCAACCAGTATCACTAACTGTCCCTGATAGATGAAAAGAGGGCTACAACCATTTTCACTAGAGTTATATCAGCAAAGGATGCTCGATCCTACAATAAGAAAGTTCGAATACGGCAATTCAAAGAAAATGACTTGGTGTTAAAGAAATTTTGGCCAATCAAGATGAAGCTAAAAGAAAGTTCGCCCCTAATGGGAAGGTTTTTCATTGTCAAGGAGGTGTTAACAAGGAGGCTGTCAGTCTACAATATGGACGGGAGCGAATTTCCCCAACACGATCACACAGACCTCAATTCGAAACCGGAAGGTATTATATCTGAAATTCATGCATATCCGCATCCGGGTCCTACAAATCAAATCAAGTTCGGTTTTCACTAGAAGCCGGAACTACGAATGATCTGATCTCCCTCCACCCGGGAGTACGTTGGCAGCCATTTCTGGTGCGGTCAAACCAAACAAAAAATTCAAAAACTCATCAAACCAAAACCCAAGAAAAATACTTTTTAAACCTTTCTCACAAAAAAATTAAACTACGAATGACTTGATCTCCCTACACCCGGAGTACGTAGGAAGCCATTTACGGTGCGGTTTGACCTTTAAGAAAAAATAAAAACCAGTTTCAAGACACCGAAACCATATAGAGGCTAAGTCCTATCAAGCTACCCTGATCAACAGGCCCTACTAAGCTACTCTCTAACATCTCACTGTCAGTCCATCAAGGAGAAGCTCAAAATACATCAACAACAGCGAGTCACGAAAGAAGTAGTAATCACTCAGCAATGACAATACATATCCAAATAGGGAAGTGAATCAAAAATATATTCTTTGATATATAAAATTGTTTGATATATACATAGTGTCCTGTACATAACAAAAATGGCTGATCTAGTATGTGTTGGAAAACAAAACTAGTCTATGGACCCAAGGATAAGTGGGCTAGAAATGCCAACATGGCATCCCTCTCTGAAGATGGAGGAGCAGCTGTAAGTGCAATACTTTCAGCCTCCATATGGCTCAAAATATCCACAGTCATCTGCAGTGCGGCACTGTGATCATCAATATATGCACTGATCTCGGTAACCGACCATGAGTATAAGATCAGAGAGCAATACTGTCGATAATATGGAAATCCCGAGAAGCTATGACCTCATCCCTCTCCACAAAAGCTGCATCCCTAGAAATCAAAGTCTCCTCGATCTCCACAAAAGCTGCATCTCTGGCAGAGCGAATCTCCTCTCGCTCAATCAATCCTGCATCCTGAGCGGCTCGGGATGCATCTCTCTCAGCCAAAGCTATATCTCTGCCAGACAAGGCGATCAACATCAGAGCTCTAGCCTGATCCCTCTCAAAGGTCATCCTAGCTAGTGAGTCCTCCAAAGTCGGATCTGTTCCTGCAGGAATGATCGACGGATCACTAACTAGCGCTGCTGTCAAACCCATGAACAACTCATCCTCGGTAGGAGACTCAGGATCCTCCATAGGCTCCTCCTCGTCTGAATCTACTATAGGATCTGACTGGATGGATGCAACTGATGCGATATCTGCCTCCAACCATGCTGAGTACTCTGGAGAACGGTCTAGATGGCTATTGGAGACATCCCTCCCCTATGAGTCCAACACGCATACAACCTAATTAAATCAGCAAATGACATTGACGAATCTGACATCCTCTGATCGACAGCCCCCTTAAACTAATGCAGGCTCTGAAACTGATCAAACTGGCCCATAACAGCCAGAGGATGGTAAGTAGTCACTCCCCTCAATCCCGCTAGGGGCAGATAATCCATGCCAAATGCAGGGCAGAATCAAAATGGATGCGCATAGTGTAGACAAAAATGCGGACCAGGTCTCTGAATTGGTACACTCTGCCGGCTGGAAGGAGTAAACATAGTTGTATTATGGGAAAAATAATACCCCTGATGCCTGAAAAATCCAATCGGTCGAATATGGGACATGAGCCATATATACAACAAGACCGAACTGCCGCTGAAAAACCCCTCCGGGTTGGTACTGCAGTAGGTGGCTGCTCTCAGCGTCTCAGCCAATATCATCGGTATAATGGTGCTACCCTGCCTAAGGGCCCGAACCACAACTATTAATCCAACATCCAAGCGGTTCAAGTGTAGGATATATAGACGTAGGATACGATGCACATCAGCAAAATGTTTATCCTGGCAAATGCCATGCTTCTGCCGATACAATAAAATCCCCGGCATATCGATCGTAACTGTCGAGCTCACCGAAGCGATTGATCAAAAAGTTTAGAGATGATCTCGTCCATAACTACACTCTGGCGAAGACCTGACATCCGTGTAAATGGTCTTCTCATATCACTGATCGTCGTGCGAGCATATAAAAACTCTAAAGCTAAGCCAGTAAACCGCTGGTACTCCTCAAGGGTCAGAGAAAACTCATGAATCCCGAAGCAAAAGACCTGTCTATCGGTATCCAGGATAAAATGCCATCTATGAACCCGTATGGCACCTGAAAATCTACGAGGGCCAACGAATGCCCCAGCATCTAGTCCACTGTCCCTCTGGATGTGAAGGGCAGACTCTCGTACCACAATCTCAACGACGATGCCACCTTAAATGGTGGCGAGTGCTCGATACGCATAACAGTAGATGATGCCATCTGTATCACCGTATCACAAGACCATACAGGGGTCAAATCTGAACTCATCTATCTAAATGCATACACATGACATAATACATGCATAAGACAATGATAAACGTGATGCGATAGATAGGAAATATCATGCATATCTACAATAAACTATCTACTGCAAGCATCATCTTTGTCTGATAATACTAAACAAAATAAAAAAGTACAGGAATTTGGGGCACCACAACCCAACTACTAACAGTGGTCTATCAAAATGGGGGCACAGTCGCCCAAAAGCCAAAACAGTGGCCGACCAAAAGATATAGCTACAATAGCAATCCAAAAAGATCCAAAATATCTACGCTCAGGTGGTTAACCTGCTCCATCTCCTCCGTGGACATAAAGTCGCGGTCATCAGGCATGTCTGGGCGGTACAAGGGAGGATCAGCCCCTGCAAAACTACTGGAAAATAGACCTGAAGAGGGGCTCGCTCCTGAGCTAGAAGGGTCAAAAAAAGAAGCCTCTGACGGATCTCGGCCAAGATGCCTGATAAATAGGTGAGCTCTCTGCAGCTGCTTGGTTAATCCTGTAATCTGGTCCAAATGAATCAGCACCCTGAGGCAAGTTATCCAGTCTGTCATCATCATAGACCCAGGCACCATGTCTGCCATAAACTGGGTAGCATGAGTCTGAGCTTCAATCGTGCGAGGACTCCACCAACTACTAAATGCCTCCTGGCTATAAGGGCCCTCTACTAGGGTAAAGCGGTCTATACCCTCCAGAGGGATATCTATCAGTGGCTGGATCAATGGCCAATGTGCCAAGCAGGAGGAACAATGGGAATGCGAATCTGCCCCATAATGCTCTTGATAGCCCGCTCTCCTAAATAGAGCTCCCAGCCTCCCTCTGTTAACAACAAGACTCTGCGGGTCAAAAATGCAAACTCCCAACCAGTAGGGAAGCCTCCCTCAAATCCAACGGTCAAAAACTCAGAGGTATACGGCATCCAAGAGATCGCTCCGGCTGTCAAAAGCTCCAACTACAGGCGGAATGGGTAAAACCCTCAGTAACAGGAACCTCCGTCAGAGTGGAGTGATGCCAACGCCGTCCCTGGGGATAAGTCTCCAGACCTAAAGTAGTGGCGAGCCGTAGGCAAGGAAGCCTCTCATATACCCAGAACTAGCCATGTAAATATTAAAAGTCCTCTGTGACCAATACTGACAAATATAAATGCAAAAATCAAAAAGGTACAAGAAAGATGTACTCACTAGAAGAAATGGGTAGAACCCTAACCAAGCCTCCGTCAAACCCTCCGAAAGCATGCGCATGCCCCGGAGAAAATAGGCAAAGGTGTAGGAACCCCAATCAAAGTCATTGAGCACTCTACATGTCGGGTAGCACTGACCAGGGTGAAGGACACAGTCGATGAGTTGTCCGCCACAAAATAACCCCTGATGATCACCAAAAATAATCGCCTCAAGATGCGATCCCTAACCCTCTAATCATCAGGTAGAGGCTCAAGTAAAGTCCCACTCTGAGCATCTATACTCAAGAGACCCGATCGGACCGTCCGACCCTTGATCGTCATCGTAGGAACTCCCTGCAGGGACCGAACGATAGTAGGCGTGTCAGCCACGACAGACACTGGCTCACCCTCGAACTCAATGCCGGTGATGAACCTCTAGTCTATAGGGGTCATCATCACCTCACAGTCCAACAAATGAAGGTACTGAGCCTGGTGGAACCAGCGCTCAGATAAAGCCCTCATATACCCCCAAGGGCAAAGACAGGGAAGAATGGAGAAGAAGGCCTGAAACCCCCAACCATCAACGATATCCCTGTAGTATTGGTGTAGAGTATGGTACAAAGAGTGCACATTGAACCAGTTCCCTCGAGGTCGCGTAAAGCCGGGAACCTGCATCAAAAATTAACCCATGTCAGAAAAAACCTGTGCCTCGAGAATGGCAAAAAAAAGGGAATCTAGAAAGAAGAAATCTTCTAGTCACCTCGTTGGTGTAGAGATATCTCGATGGATGACGACTCAAGTCTCCCAACAGCTCCCGGGTCTGCACAATAATGCCCGGAACCTCAGCTCGTGGTGCCTGTAGGAGCATGAGCAGCAAAAGGAGCCTGCTCATCATCAATATCAATCGACGGCTAGTCCTGGGCCGGACGAATCACTAACTCTACCAATCTATGAGGCGATCGAGCGGGATGTGGCCGAGGAACATCAGAAGCTCGCCTTCGCCTAACGCCTGAGGTTACCCTGCTAGCACTGCCGAGTCTATCTCGGTCCATCACCTGGACAAAAAGTCTCCAAATCACCTCAGAAATGGTGTGGTAAGCCTAAAACCTGTGGCTTTTTAATTTAAATCAGTACTCTATGCATTTCTAAGTCTTAAAACATGTATGGTTTAGTCACAAATACCCAGTAATGTCAAAACTGCATTTTTTCAAAAGAAAAGTCCTAAAACAGGCATGGGTCAGTCAAAAATCCCCAGTACAGTCAAAACTGCATGTTTATTAAATGCTTGGGCTTTTGAAATTTTTTTGCCAGAGTCTCCTTTGTAAAATGGATTGTCCGCATGCACATGGGCATATCTAGGTGGCCATTCAGTACCACACCTTCCCAAAAATATGAACAATTCATATTTATAAAATAAAATCAAAATAAACTTCACATGGTAGCTAAATTACCATGTACATTTTTAGTTGAAAATCCAGGCTCACTAGGCTTCAAAAAGGATGAGTAAACTGATCAAAAAGAGCAAAATATGATTGTCTCAAAATTTGATTTTTCTTACGTCAAAATGTGCATTACAGTCAAATATGCGTACATAAGAAGTAAGAAAATTTTTAGCATGTTATATAGGTATATATTTTTCATACATTGCGTCTAAAAGCCCCCTACATGGTTCACATGCTGTTAACGGTCAAATCTTGCGAAAAAAGGATGTAAAACGTTACCTGCGATGTGCTGAACGCGTAGAAACTAACGGAATCAAAAAAAGGCTGCGCGAACTCCATAGACCTGAAAAAGAAGATCGGATTCGGTTTGAAACTCAAAATGAAACTGATTCAAATGAACTCCCACTGCCTAATATAAAGTCACATATGGAAGCGGGCCGACCTTCGGCAGCCGTACCCCTACCTGCAGAAGTACAGGTCAGCCTCTGTCTCAATTCGGGAAGTACAGGAAAGCCCCAGTCTCAACCCGGGAGGATACAGGTCAACCCCAGTCTCAACCAGGAAGGGACAGGTCAGCCCCGTTCTCAACTCGGGAAGTATAGGTCAGCCCCGTCTCAACCCGGGAAGTACAGGTCAGCCTCGGTCTTAACCCAAAAAGTACAGGTCAGACCCGGTCTCAACTTAGGAGGTACAGATTAGCCCCAGTCTCGACCCGGGAGGTATACGACAACCCCAGTCTCAACCCAAGAAGTATAGGTCAGCCCCGGTCTCAACCCGAAGTACAGGTCACCCCTGGTCTCAACCCGGAAGGTACAGGTCAGCCCCAGTCTCAACTCAGGAGGGACAGGCTAGCCCCGGTCTCAACCCAGGAAGTATAGGTTAGCCGTAGTCTCAACCCGGGAAGTATAGATCAGCCCCGATCTCAATCCGGGAGGTACAAGTTAGCTCCGATCTTAACCCGGGAAGTATAGGTTAGCCCCGGTCTCAACCTGGAAAGTACAGGTCAGCCCCGATCTCAACCCGAGAGGTACAGATCAGCCCCGATCTCAACCCGGGAGGTACAGGTTAACCCCGATCTTAACTCGGGAAGTATAGGTTAACCCCAGTCACAACCTGTGAAGTATAGGTCAGCCCCGGTCTTAACCCGGGAGGTACAGATCAGCCCCGATCTCAACCCGGAAGGTACAGGTCAACCTCGGTCTCAACCCGGGAAGTACAGGTCAGCCCCGGTCTCAACCCGGGAAGTACAGGACAGCCCCGGTCTCAACCCAGGAGGTACAGGTCAGCCCCGGTCTCAACTCGAGAAGTACAGGTCAGCCCCGATCTCAACCCGGGAAGTACAAATCAGCCCCAGTCTCAACCTGGGAAGTACAGGTCAGCCCCTGTCTTAATCAGGGAAGTACAGGTCTGCCCCGGTCTCAACTCGGGAGGTACAAGTAAGCCCCGATCTCAACCCGGGAAGTCAGGTCAACTTCAGAACCAATCCTGAACCATCACAACATCTCCAGAGGAAAACCTGAAGTGACCAAGTCAACCTCAGAGACAACTCTAAGGACAAACAAACTCGAATGGGATCCAAGTCTTAGAAACAACCCCAGGAAGTTAGCCGAAGGCCATGCCGACACTAAAGGCAACCCCGAAAAGGGTAAAACGGTCATTTTACCAACTCCAAGCTTATTAGTTCAAATTCAAGCTGAATTATTGCCACCAAGGTCAGAACGAACCATAACGATGATCCCGAGTGAAAATAGCGCAAGACAGCTCCACGGACAAACTACGGGGAATCAAAGACCTGGTTATGAACCTGTCTTCTTGAACCTCAAACGGACGCTCCGATCAAAAGTTAGAAAGTTTCGAATCAGAACTTGCGTTGCTTGGAGTGCACATACTTTGAGATGACGGAGCCCACCACGGGCCCCATGCCACGTGGAGCTGCACCTCTACCTGCTACAGCAGCAGGTAGAGTGGAGGCTCCCTGGTCTATATATAGAGGTGCAACCCCCCTCTTATTTTAAGAATTCAGAAACACTCCGAACCCCTACCCGTTTGGTTTTCTGTCTAATTTCTCGTCTTCCAAACCCAAATTTTTTCACTCTAATACGTAGATATACCCACATACTACCACATATCAGAAAATAACCGGTAGATTCGGACATTTAAAGCCTACGATTTGGCAAAAGCCCGTGTAGTAGTCCATTATGAGTATTTTTATGATCAGAAAGTTATTATTACTTCTTCACACTTTTTACACTTACATATCAAGTTTCATTTTTTAAATATGCTCGGAACTCAGTTCCGTGGCCGTTTTTGTCAATTTTTGGTATATTTTTGTACATAAACGCATTTTCTGGCATTTTTACAACTCGAATTGACGATCCGTCGCTTCCAGCAGCTTTTATATACTTGCATCTTTGATACTGGCAACTTTGCTGGACTGGGTTATCTTCCAAGTCCTGGTTTGGCTTTTTTTGTATATATTTAACTGTATATATATACTAACTTTTCGATTCTGTCAAGCCCGGATGTCAAATCTATTGTAGTTTACTGCTTTTATATATAAATATGCATATATAAGCAGCCTTCACCACACTGGGTTATCTTCCCAATTTTGGTTGACTACTTTTTCGTCTATATATATATATTTATATTGTAGTTTGGCCTGGATCATTCTGTGGCCTTTTTACTACTTTTATATATATATATATATATACATTCCAATTTGGCTTCGATTATTCTGTGGTCTTTTTACTATTTTTGCACCATTCACCATACTGGGTTATCTTCTCAGTCCTGGTTGACTACGTTTCTGCATATATTTATATTTCAGTTCGGGCACAGGCGTGAAAACCCATCTCCCTTTTTACTGTTTTTATATATATTTCAATTATGTTTAACCTGAATCATTTTGTGGCTTTTATACATCTTTTATACATATATATATATATATATATATATATATTTCAATTCCAGTCCGGGCACCAGTGTGAAAACCCATCGCTCTTTACAGCTTTCATATATATATATATATAATTGTATATATATTGCTTTACTCGCTTTTATTAAATTGTTACTTTAAATATTCATTTTATATGAATAGGCACTGACATATCTGCGGGCGAACTAGATTTATTTAAATCTCGTCAACTCTAGCTTTCAAACGGTTCAAAATAGGTACAGATGGAATCGGGAAGCTAGAATAGCTGAGATTTATGTAAATCTAGTGTTTTTTCTAGTTTCAGTTGTAAAAGCTACCTCGCGGTCCTTGGATCACTATCTAGTGGAAACGAGATGCTTTGGATTAGTGGTAGCCAAGATTTACTGATGGATCTGTGGCCATTATAGCGTTTAGATATATTTCTGTACAAATTTGAGTTGTGCAGGTTTATCGGCTTCCCTCTGTGAGCCTAGGAATCGTGGGATTCATGATCAAACATATCATAATCTGATTCCCACGAAGGACAAAATCCACTTTATAAATGTACCCTGCCAATTTTTTTGTAAAATGTACATACAAAAGACCTTAAAACGGTTATCCGAATTTAAGTTCTCAACATAGTGAAAATATAATTTATCGTGTCAGGGTCCCTCCGATGGCTATCATGCCCATGAGGAGACCGACATTTGTATATATTTTGTGGTCTAGGATGCTTCGCATCCCAACAATCACCATTCAAATTGAGCTCTAAGGCTGAAAAGTTAAAACTGAAGTATCGATATGCTTCAATTCCTATCTTAGCATAAGGGTTTGAAAATCTTCTTTCAAAACATCACTCAATAATCTTTTTCATAAAAAGAATCTTTTGCAAATCAAAAGAAACACCTTTGCAAATCAAATCAAAGACTTTTTGCAAATCAATAAAACCCTTCGTATATAAGTTCAACGATGCATACACATACTTTCAATCAAACATAGGCCCAATTGTCAAACAGCATTCACACAGACATTTTAATTTTTTTTAAGGGAAATATTGAAAAGATACGGTACCGTATTTACACGGGAGTTGTGGGGTGTCTAACACTTTCCCCACAATTAACCAAGCCCTCGAACTCAAAACTTCAGTTTCAAAGATCAAGTTTCGACAGTGTCAGCAATTGAGCCTCTTTCAAACAGAACTTGGTTGAGTTGGTACAACCATTTCAAATCTACCAACTGGCAACTCTGTAAAACGTTCAATCATCGACATGATACATGTTGGCCTTTTCCTAAAAAACCCTTCAAAACCTTTTTCACAAATAAAAAGAGTAAGGGTAGAGATAACTTAGGAAGAGAGAAAGATCCGGGTTGTGACCTGACCCGCGGATTTTTTTTCCAACATCGACAAATATACGTCCATAACATGCTTTATATCATTTATTCATGTTTAGAACAATCAAAACCATGTAAATATACTTTCATTAAAGTTTCATAAGTTATAAAGTATGAAAATATGAATATACCTTTATGGAAAAAAATTCATGCTTTAATTATTTCTTAAACTTGAAATTGATGGTTGATTATGACTATACATGTTAAAACGAAGAGAACACACTTTAAACGGACAGATTCGGTCTTATAACGAATATGTAATGAAAAAATTCATGATTTTTGTCAAAACTTTGTAAAATACCAAAAACAGTAAATTTATGTGTTCTAATTTGATTGATTGTGTAGTTTAAGTTGTTAAAAACATGCTAGAAACGTTATGTGATGTTTCTGTTAAGTTTATAATTTATGGGTAACAGTAAATTTGTTATTTGAGCTCAATTTGGCATTATTTGGCTTTTTCTGAGATCTTCGCGAACCAATTCAAATTTATTACGACGCTGGCGCTGCGGCGCCGGTTCTGTGAAGGAATCGGGTGCTGCAGTGCCAGTCCAAGGGAAACGCTGACGTAGGTATAGCGCCGCGGTGCTGGTTCTGTAAAGGAACCCAGCGCTGCAGCGCCAGGTCTAAATCTTGACTGACCTAGGCATAGCACGACAGTGCCGATTCTATAAAGGAACCCAGCGCTGCAGCGCCAGGCCAAGGCATTGGCTGACATAGGCTCAGCGCTGTAGCGCTGGTCCCCAGTACTAACTGGGCGCTGCAGCGCCGTCCAACAGAATAAATTAAAAAAATTTATTTAACTGTTCAAAGTTCATAAATGTATTTTAAAATGTTATGTACTGAACATGATGATATGTTAAACATATATTGAGATGTTAAAACAAATTATTAACTTATTTTGTGAGATTAATTGATGAATTAAATAGGAGGTTTAAACTCGTTATCCATAAAGTCTAATAACGTGTTCAAAGACTGATGTTTGTGATTCGATGAGTATAATCGGACTTAGAATTAATTTGTATTGTGAATGTAATGATATGTAGGATTAATTGAGGAACTAGAATTATAATTTTAGCTTGGGCACGAGGCAAGTGTTTTATCCCTAATTTACTATTGTTGAGCATGTTTTCTAACTATACTTGATAAGTATGTTTTATACCTACTTATTGGACGCCAACTTACTATGATTATGGCTTAAACTCAAGCGCTTTAGTGTCTTTTAATGCGTTTTATCTATGTTTTATATTTTAGGCAGGAAACTCCAAAGAGCAGGAAAGGGCATGATTAAGGCATGGAATGGCATCAAAACGGAAAATATGGTATAAGGCCAGCAATAAGGCAAGGTGGAGAGCTTAATTGGAGC
The DNA here is from genome assembly GCA_020205555.1 of Panax stipuleanatus. Classification (NCBI taxonomy): domain Eukaryota; kingdom Viridiplantae; phylum Streptophyta; class Magnoliopsida; order Apiales; family Araliaceae; genus Panax; species Panax stipuleanatus. The sequence continues at coordinate 6,804 of JAINUT010002183.1, read as the reverse complement.
AAATGTGGGCTTGGCAAGGTGGAGAGCTTTAGTGTCTTTTAATGCGTTTTATCTTTGTTTTGTATATTTTAGTCAGGAAACTCCAAAGAGCAGGAAAGGGCATGATTAAGGCATGGAATGGCATCAAAAGGGACAAAATGGTATAAGGCCAGCAATAAGGCAAGGTGGAGAGCTTAATTGGAGCAAATGTGGGCTTGTCATGAGGACAAAGCATGAAAGGATGGAATGATGAATTGGGCAAGAGGGAGCATGAAGAGGGCAAGAGAAAAGGATGCGAGTGAAGATCGTAAAGCAACATATGTGAAGGAGCTAGAACTAGCAAGGATTGCACAAGGCATCACAACAAAAAGCCAGCATCAGATTTGCAAAAGATGTAGAAAATGGTATGCGCGGCCGTGCCAGGGGAACAAAGGAAGCAGGCACGCCCGCGTCGGTTAGTAGAGCCAGAGGGCTGTTCTGGGCATTGGCGCGCCCGCGCCCCAACTACACTAAGGGGCCGCGCGGCCGCGCCGTGGCTTGACTGAGGAATTTTGACTTTATTTTCTCAGCTGAATGTAATCTATTAAGACTTATGTTTTGTAAGGAAAGAGAGACACATATATTATTGTCTGAAACTACATTTTTACAAGGAAGTTGGGTATTACATTTTCTAGGGTTAGGAGCTAAGGAGGGTTGGAGAGCTTATCTTCTCTTCTCTTTTAGCTCAAGTAGATTTCATTATTTAGGGTTCTTTTTGGTCGAACTTGTGGTCTTGATTTGAGCATTAAGGGCTTCTATTGGAAGGAGAACCATCAAGCTTTGCATTTTCACTCTCTTTACTCTCTCTCTCTCTCTCTCTTTCATAGTTGTTTAAATGCTTGGTTTAAATCCCATAATGGTGGGTAGTTCAGTGATGAACTAACTTCCATTATGGGATTCTAATGGATTCTATTTTCTAAATCTAGGGTTTCCACCTCTTTGATATGTATGGATAAAAATATGGTTTGCCTAGCATGGTTGCTTTATATGTTTAGATGTCTGATCAACATCTACTCTAATAGTTTATATGGACTTGAAAAATGAAGTGTAAACTTAGATTTTTCCATGCTAGCTTATGTTTGTGAAACTTGCATTGGATGAGTTTTATGATTCGCTATCCGGATAGAAATATACCGTATTGCCATATGTAGTCTAATGGGGGCTTGGACTTAAATCGTTTAGCTTGTAAATTGCATAGAAATATAGTAATTTAGGCTTTATCGATGTTCATGTGATTTTTATCTTAATTATGGATATTAAATGATATGGACTTGGTGTATTGAAAAATAGCCATGTCTCACATTCGTGTTCCCGACTAGCATTCCTATGTGATTATTCATACTTGACATGAGGTGTTGTTAACCTAGATGAAGCAATAGATGAAGTTAGGATCCCATATTCCTCTAATTTGAACCCCTTGCATATTAATTAGTTAAGTCTAGTTTAAATTCAATATAGTTAATTAAAGAACACTGTGACAACCATTTGAGCAGACAAAGATAACCATAGGACTGTTGCATGATAGTGTAAGTCTGACTCCTTTCTCCGTGGGAACGATCTCGACTTATCGAATTATTACTTGTCGATCGTGTAAACTTGCACGTGTTTTGTGCCTGTTTTTGGTAACACGTAAATGGCGCAATAAGTTTTTAGCGCCGTTGCCGGGGTAACGATTTTAGCTTAATACTATTAACATCAGTTTTCGGTAGATTTGGTTGACTTGAACAAATCTCTTCTTATCTCATTTCTAACTTTATTTTTATTTGTGTTTTAGGTACTTGTGGATAGTTTATGCACACGTGAGCCTCAAATCCTGAGTTAGTGCCTCGACAAGAGCACATAAATGGGAGAGCTTGGAAAACAAATATCCGAAACACACATCAATAAGTAGATCCTGAACCACCTCATCAAATGGCTGAAGAGCAGAGGGCCAATAATAGGGCCTTACAGGACTACTCCATGCCAAAAATCACCGACCTGCAATCCAGTATTGTGTGGCCAGCTATCATTGCAAATACTTTCGAGATAAAACCAGGGACCCTGCCGATGATTCAGAACAATCTCCAGTTTGTGGGTGCACCTATCGAAGATCCAAATGAGCATATCATGAGTTTCCTAGAGATATGCGACACGTTTAAGTTCAACAATGTTACAGATGAGGCAGTGAAACTTAGACTATTCCCTTTCACCTTGAGGGATAAGGCAAAGAACTGGTTGCACTCATTGCCCTCAAGATCAATCACTACATGGGAAGACTGTGCTCAAAAATTTCTAACCAAGTTCTTCCCTATGGCTAAGACTGCTGCCATGAGGAGAGACCTGAGTCAATTTGCACAGCTACCAGGGGAAACGTTGTATGAAGCATGGGAACGCTATAAAGAAATGCTCAGGAAGTGCCCGCACCATGGAATGCCAGATTGGATGGTGATAAACTCTTTCTACAATGGATTGGGGTGGCAGTCAAGGCTGATTATTGATGCCGTCGGAGGAGCTTTATGTACTAAAGATTTTCTGACAGCTTACGAGCTTTTTGAAATAATGGCGGCTAATGAGTATCAAAACCCAACAGCGAGAATGGTTCAACAGAAGGTGGCCGGAGTATTGGATGTTGATGCAATCACATCATTGTCAGCACAATTTGCAGCAATGAACAAGAAAATAGATTCTATGGCTGAGAGTAGAGTTCAACGGGTTGCATTCATATGTGAGTTGTGTGCCGGAGCACACCGATCGAGCAGTGCGCCATCACTACTGAGTCGGTACAGTTTGTCAACAACTACCAAAAGCCACAGAATCAATTCCCAAACTCCTACCATCCCAACTTCAGTTGGAGTAATAATCAGAATGCTTAACAGCCCCAACCATGCCAAAATACTCAATCATCCCAACCTCAAACATCTCAAACTCAATACCATGCACCACAACAACAAAATCAATACCAATCTGCTCAACCACAACCACAATACCAAAATGTTCAACAATCAACAACATTCCCAATATCAGCCCTACCAACCCAAGACTCAGCCCCATCAGTATGCCCCAAGACAATCACACCCTCCAGGATTTTATCAACCTCAACATCAACACAACCCAGCTCCTAGCCAACAGTCCGAGGAGAGAATTGAAATAGATGAACTTAAATTGATAGTGAAGAGCCAAGCTATATCTCTCAAAACATTGGAGACTCAAATTGGTTAAATTGCCAATGCAGTTCTCAATAGACCACAAGGGACTCTTCCTAACAATACGGAGGCGAATCCAGGGAAAAGGGATGGCAAAGAGCAATGCCAAGCTATCACCGTAAGGTCTGGGAAGCAAACTTTAGACTTGCAGGTTGGCGTGGTTGCACCACAGGACCAAAACCTGGCGCGGGCGCCCCAATATGCAGAAAATTCTGAGATAATTTTACTTGATGGGAATGATGCGGGGAATGAAGTTAAAGCTGAAAAGGAGGTAACCACGGAGAAACCTAAGGTTCCATCACAAATTATCTACCCTCCTATTCCTTACCCACAGAGATTGCAAAACCAAAGAGATGATAGACAGTTTGCTAAGTTTTTGGAGGTATTTAAGAAACTGTAGATAAATATACCATTCGCAGAGGCATTAGAACAAATGCCAAGTTACGCGAAGTTTATGAAGGGTATTTTATCAAGGAAAAATGATTAGAGGACTTTGAGACAATGGCCTTAACAGAAGAGTGAAGTGCAGTGTTACAGCGTAAACTACCTCCAAAGCTTAAGGACCCGGGCAGTTTCACAATACCATGCTTCATTGGAAAGTTGTGTTTCAACAAATGCCTCTGTAACTTAGGGGAGAGCATAAATTTGATGCCTCTGTCAGTATTCAATCAATTGGGATTGCAGGCTCCAAAGTCGACAAGTGTATCGCTACAGCTTGCTAACAGATCCATCACTTATCCAAGGGGTATTGTTGAAGATGTTTTGGTTAAAGTTGATAAATTTATCTTCCCAGTTGACTTCATTATTCTAGATTACAAAGATGATCAAAATATACCAATCATCCTCGGGAGACCTTTTCTAGCCACGGGGCGAACTCTTATAGACGTCCAGAAAGGAGAGTTGACAATGAGAGTGCATGATCAAGAAGTCACTTTCAATGTTTTTAAGGCTATGAAGTTCCCCACCGACGAGGAAGAATGCTTCCGGATTGATTTGGTAAACAGAGTGTCGAATGAAGAAGTTCAAAAGGTGGTTGATATTGAGCCATTGGAGAGTGCTATATTGGGAGATTCAGAGATGGAGGATACTGAAGTTACAGAATATGTGCAAATTCTTGACACAGCACCGCAGATGCAAAAGTTTAAGATTCCTTTCGAGCCACTAAAGCTTTCTGGGGAGACATATGAATGACTCAAGCCTTCTCTTGAGATGCCTCTAGATCTTGAACTTAAACCTCTTCCAGATCATTTAAGGTATTCATTTTTAAGTGAATCTTCAAAGTTACCTGTTATTATTTATGCTGCACTGACATCTTGCCAGGAAGAAAAACTGCTACGAGTACTAAGAGAGTTTAAATCAGCAATTGGATGGACCATAGCAGACATAAAGGGGATCAGCCCAGCATTTTGTATGCATAAAATCCTGTTGGAAGATGATAGTAAACCATCAGTGGAGCTACAGCGAAGACTGAATCCTATTATGAAGGAAGTGGTTAAGAAGGAGATATTAAAGTAGTTAGATGCAGGGATTATCTATCCTATATTAGACAGCTCTTGGGTGAGCCCGGCGCAATGCGTGCCGAAGAAAGGGGGTATGACGGTGGTATCCAATGAAAACAACGAGTTAATACCTACCAGAACAGTAACGGGGTGGAGAGTCTGCATGGACTACCGCAGACTAAATAAGGCTACAAGATAAGATCATTCCCCCCCCCCCCCCCCCCCCCCCCGTTCATTGATCAAATGCTAGACAGGTTGGCCAGTTGTGAATACTACTACCTTCTGGATGGGTACTCAGGATACAATCAAATAGTGATAGCCCCAGAAGACCAAGAAAAGACTACCTTTATTTGTCCGTATGGTACATTTGCATTTCAAAGGATGTCTTTCAGGTTGTGCATTGCCCCGGCTACATTTTAGAGGTGTATGATGGCCATTTTCTCCGATATGGTTTAGCATAATGTTAAAGTCTTCATGGATGATTTCTCGGTTTTGGACACTCATTGACCTGTGTTTGGAGAATTTGGTGATGGTGTTAAAAGGTGTGTCAAGACGAATCTCGTGCTGAATTGGGAGAAGTGCCATTTCATGGTACAAGAAGGTATCATCTTAGACATAAGGTATCGAAGAAAGGATTAGAGGTTGACAGGGCTAAATTGGAAACTATTAAGAACTTGTTGCCGCCTATTTCTGTAAAAGGTGTTCGTAGTTTTTTGGGACATGCAGGCTTCTATCGTCGGTTTATAAAGGACTTCTCGAAGATTACAAAGCCACTTTGTAGTTTGTTAGAAAAAGATATCTAGTTCCAATTTGATGAGGAATGCCTGACTGCATTTGAGCACTTAAAGAAGAAGTTGACTACGGCACCGGTGATCACAGCGCTGAATTAGGACCTTTGTTTTGAGTTGATGTGTGATGCCAGCGATTTTGCTGTGGGAGCTGTATTGGGCCAGCGAAGGGATAAGGTCTTTCATGTTATACTATGCTAGCAAGACACTGATGCCCAATTGAACTACACTACTACAAAAAAAGAGCTCTTGGCGGGGTGTACAGATTCGACAAGTTTTATGCTTATTTGATTGGGACTAGAGTGATTGTGTACACCGACCATGCAGCAATCCGATATTTGATAGCAAAGAAAGATGCCAAGCCCGGTCTGATTAGGTGGATACTTCTGTTGCAAGAATTTAACTTAGAGATTAAGGACAGAAAAGGGACTGAGAACCAAGTGGCTGACCACTTGTCGCGATTGGAGAATCCTGGAAGGGATGCAAATGACAAAGTTATGATCAATGAATCCTTCCCAGATGAGCAATTATTTATGGTGAAAGGCGAAGTGCCATTGTTCCCAGATTATGCAAACTTCCTAGTAAGCAATATCATCCCTTCTGACTTGGTTAAGCAGCAAAAGAAGAAGTTTCTACATGATGTGAAATGGTTTATTTGGGATGAACCGTACTTGTTCAAGCAGTGTGCTATCAATTGATTAGAAGGTGCATTCCATATAGCGAGACGGAGAGTATACTGCAGGATTGCCACGCATCAGTATGTGGAGGTCATTACGGAGGTGAAAGGACAGCGGCCAAGGTTTTGCAAGCAGGTTTTTATTGGCCGACTATCTTCAAGGATGCTTATAGCTTTGTTCAAAGATGTGATAGATATAGAGGGTAGGAAATATATCAAAGAGAAATGAAATGCCCTTGAATACAATCCTCAAGGTGGAAATCTTCGATGTCTGGGGGATAGACTTTATGGGGCCTTTTTTCATCATGTGGGAACTTGTACATCCTTCTGGCAGTCGATTACGTGTCTAAATGGGTGGAAGTGGCAGCTCTACCAATGAATGATGCTAAGGTGGTCCTGAGATTTCTCCAAAAGAACATTATTCACGAGGTTCGGGACTCCAAGGGCGATCATTAGCGATGACGGTACCCACTTTTGCAATCGCCAGTTTACAGCTTTGTTGGCTAAATATGGGGTAAATCATCGAATAGCTACATCTTATCACCCCCAAACCAAATTCCAAGCAGAAGTGTCAAATCGTGAGGTGAAGCGAATACTGGAAGATTGTGAACCCCACGAAAGATTGGTCGCTGAAGCTGGAT